>CM009709.1:30268545-30299195 GCA_003047355.2 Amphiprion percula
TCTTCACTTGAACACCAAAGACTCTTGTCTTCATCTTCATCTGAAGACCAGGACTCTGTCTTCATCTGAAGACCAGGACTCTCGTCTTCATCTTCACCTGAACACCAGGACTCTCGTCTTCCTGTTCATCTTCATCTGAAGACGCAAGGATCCTTATCATCAAGTGAAGACCAGGACTCTCATCTTCATCTGAAATACCAGGACCTTCATCTTCACTTGAACACCAAGACTCTTGTCTTCATCTTCATCTGAAGACCAGGACTCTTGTCTTCATCTGAAGACCAGGACTCTCGTCTTCATCTTCACCTGTCACCAGGACTCTCGTCTTCCTGTTCATCTTCATCTGAAGACCAGGATCCTTTCATCAAGTGAAGACCAGGACTCTCATCTATCTGAATACCAGGACCTTCATCTTCACTTGAACACCAAGACTCTTGTCTTCATCTTCATCTGAAGACCAGGACTCTTGTCTTCATCTGAAGACCAGGACTCTCGTCTTCCTGTTCATCTTCATCTGAAGACCAGGATCCTTATCATCAAGTGAAGACCAGGACTCTCATCTTCATCTGAATACCAGGACCTTCATCTTCACTTGAACACCAAGACTCTTGTCTTCATCTTCATCTGAAGACCAGGACTCTTGTCTTCATCTGAAGACCAGGACTCTGTCTTCATCTTCACCTGAACACCAGGACTCTCGTCTTCCTGTTCATCTTCATCTGAAGACCAGGATCCTTATCATCAAGTGAACAGGACTCTCATCTTCATCTGAATACCAGGACCTTCATCTTCACTTGAACACCAAGACTCTTGTCTTCATCTTCATCTGAAGACCAGGATCTTTCTCATCTGAATACCAGGACTCTCGTCTTCATCTTCACCTGTCACCAGGACCTCGTCTTCCTGTTCATCTTCATCTGAAGACCAGGATCCTTATCATCAAGTGAAGACCAGGACTCTCATCTTCATCTGAATACCAGGACCTTCATCTTCACTTGAACACCAAGACTCTTGTCTTCATCTTCATCTGAAGACCAGGACTCTGTCTTCATCTGAAGACCAGGACTCTCGTCTTCATCTTCACTGAACACCAGACTCTTTCTTCATCTTCATCTGAAGACCAGGACTCTCATGTCTTCATCTGAATACCAGGACCTTCATCTTCACTTGAACACCAAGACTCTCGTCTTCCTGTTCATCTTCATCTGAAGACCAGGACTCTTGTCTTCATCTGAAGACCAGGACTCTCGTCTCATCTTCACCTGTCACCAGGACTCTCGTCTTCCTGTTCATCTTCATCTGAAGACCAGGATCCTTATCATCAACTGAAGACCAGGACTCTCATCTTCATCTGAATACCAGGACCTTCATCTTCACTTGAACACCAAGACTCTTGTCTTCATCTTATCTTCATCTGAAGACCAGGACTCTTGTCTTCATCTGAAGACCAGGACTCTCGTCTTCCTGTTCATCTTCATCTGAAGACCAGGATCCTTATCTTCAAGTGAAGACCAGGACTCTCATCTTCATCTGAATACCAGGACCTTCATCTTCACTTGAACACCAAGACTCTTGTCTTCATCTTCATCTGAAGACCAGGACTCTTGTCTTCATCTGAAGACCAGGACTCTCGTCTTCATCTTCACCTCCACCAGGACTCTCGTCTTCCTTTCATCTTCATCTGAAGACCAGGATCCTTATCATCAAGTGAAGACCAGGACTCTCATCTTCATCTGATACCAGGACCTTCATCTTCACTTGAACACCAAGACTCTTGTCTTCATCTTCATCTGAAGACCAGGACTCTTGTCTTCATCTGAAGACCAGGACTCTCTCGTCTTCCTGTTCATCTTCATCTGAAGACCAGGATCCTTATCATCAAGTGAAGACCAGGACTCTCATCTTCATCTGAATACCAGGACCTTCATCTTCACTTGAACACCAAGACTCTTGTCTTCATCTTCATCTGAAGACCAGGACTCTTGTCTTCATCTGAAGACCAGGACTCTGTCTTCATCTTCACCTGAACACCAGGACTCTCGTCTTCCTGTTCATCTTCATCTGAAGACCAGGATCCTTATCATCAAGTGAAGACCAGGACTCTCATCTTCATCTGAATACCAGGACCTTCATCTTCACTTGAACACCAAGACTCTTGTCTTCATCTTCATCTGAAGACCAGGACTCTTGTCTTCATCTGAATACCAGGACTCTCGTCTTCATCTTCACCTGCCAAGGACTCTCGTCTTCCTGTTCATCTTCATCTGAAGACCAGGATCCTTATCATCAAGTGAAGACCAGGACTCTCATCTTCATCTGAATACCAGGACCTTCATCTTCACTTGAACACCAAGACTCTTGTCTTCATCTTCATCTGAAGACCAGGACTCTTGTCTTCATCTGAAGACCAGGACTCTCGTCTTCATCTTCACTTGAACAGGACTCTTGTCTTCATCTTCATCTGAAGACCAGGACTCTTGTCTTCATCTGAACCAGGACCTCATCTTCACTTGAACACCAGGACTCTCGTCTTCCTGTTCATCTTCATCTGAAGACCAGGATCCTTCATCAAGTGAAGACCAGGACTCTCGTCTTCATCTTAATACCAGGACCTTCATCTTCACTTGAACACCAAGACTCTTGTCTTCATCTTCATCTGAAGACCAGGACTCTTGTCTTCATCTGAAGACCAGGACTCTCGTCTTCATCTTCACCTGAACACCAGGACTCTCGTCTTCCTGTTCATCTTCATCTGAAGACCAGGATCCTTATCATCAACTGAAGACCAGGACTCTCATCTTCATCTGAATACCAGGACCTTCATCTTCACTTGAACACCAAGACTCTTGTCTTCTCATCTTCATCTGAAGACCAGGACTCTCGTCTTCATCTGAAGACCAGGACTCTTGTCTTCATCTTCATCTGAACACCAGGACCTCGTCTTCATGTTCATCTTCATCTGAAGACCAGGATCCTCATCTTCATCTGAAGACAGGACTCTCATCTTCATCTGAATACCAGGACCTTCATCTTCACTTGAACACCAGACTCTTTTCTTCATCTGAACACCAGGACTCTCATCTTCATCTGAATACCAGGACCTTCATCTTCACTGAACACCAAGACTCTTGTCTTCATCTTCATCTGAAGACCAGGACTCGTCTTCATCTGAGACCAGGACTCGTCTTCCTTTTCATCTTCATCTGAAGACCAGGATCCTTATCATCAAGTGAAGACCAGGACTCTCATCTTCATCTGAATCCAGGACCTTCATCTTCACTGAACACCAGACTCTTGTCTTCATCTTCATCTCATCTGAAGACCAGGACTCTTGTCTTCATCTGAAGACCAGGACTCTCGTCTTCATCTTCACCTGACCAGGATCTCGTCTTCACTTCATCTTCACTGTCCAGGACTCTCGTCTTCATTTCATCTCATCTGAAGACCAGGACTCTCATCTTCATCTGAAGTACCAGGACCTTCATCTTCACTTGAACACCAGACTCTGTCTTCATCTTCATCTGAAGACCAGGACTCTTGTCTTCATCTGAAGACCAGGACTCTCGTCTTCCTGTTCATCTTCATCTGAAGACCAGGATCCTTATCGTGAAGACCAGGATTCTCATCTTCATCTGAATACCAGGACCTTCATCTTCACTTGAACACCAAGACTCTTCTTCATCTTCATCTGAAGACCAGGACTCTTGTCTTCATCTGAAGACCAGGACTCTGTCTTCATCTTCACCTGAACACCAGGACTCTCGTCTTCCTGTTCATCTTCATCTGAAGACCAGATCCTTATCATCAAGTGAAGACCAGGACTCTCATCTTCATCTGAATACCAGGACCTTCATCTTCACTTGAACACCAAGACTCTTGTCTTCATCTTCATCTGAAGACCAGGACTCTTGTCTTCATCTGAAGACCAGGACTCTCGTCTTCATCTTCACCTGAACACCAGGACTCTCGTCTTCCTGTTCATCTTCATCTGAAGACCAGGATCCTTATCATCAAGTGAAGACCAGGACTCTCATCTTCATCTGAATACCAGGACCTTCATCTTCACTTGAACACCAAGACTCTTGTCTTCATCTTCATCTTCATCTGAAGACCAGGACTCTTGTCTTCATCTGAACCAGGACTCTCGTCTTCATCTTCACCTGAACACCAGGACTCTCGTCTTCCTGTTCATCTTCATCTGAAGACCAGGATCCTTATCATCAAGTGAAGACCAGGACTCTCATCTTCATCTGAATACCAGGACCTTCATCTTCACTTGAACACCAAGACTCTTGTCTTCATCTTCATCTGAAGACCAGGACTCTCGTCTTCATCTGAAGACCAGGACTCTCGTCTTCATCTTCATTGAACCCAGACTCTCGTCTTCCTGTTCATCTTCATCTGAAGACCAGGATCCTTATCATCAAGTGAAGACCAGGACTCTCATCTTCATCTGAATACCAGGACCTTCATCTTCACTTGAACACCAAGACTCTTGTCTTCATCTTCATCTGAAGACCAGGACTCTTGTCTTCATCTGAAGACCAGGACTTTCGTCTTCATCTTCACCTGAACACCAGGACCTCGTCTTCATGTTCATCTTCATCTGAAGACCAGGATCCTCATCTTCATCTGAAGACCAGGACTCTCATCTTCATCTGAATACCAGGACCTTCATCTTCACTTGAACACCAAGACTCTTGTCTTCATCTGAAACACCAGTACTCTCGTCTTCATCTGAAGACCAGGACTCTCGTCTTCATCTTCATCTGAATACCAGGACCTTCATCTTCACTTAACACCAAGACTCTTATCTCATCTGAACCAGGACCTCTCATCTTCATCTTAATACCAGGACTTCATCTTCACTGAACACCAAGACTCTCGTCTTCATGTTCATCTTCATCTGAAAGACCAGGATCTTCATCTTCATCTGAAGACCTGGACTCTCATCTTCATCTGAAGACCAGGACCCCCATCTTCATGTGAATACCAGACCTTCATCTCACTTGTACACCAAGACTCTTGTTCTTCATCTGAAACCAGGACCTCGTCTTCATCTGAAGACCAGGACCTTCATCTTCACTTGAACACCAAGACTTTATCTTCATCTGAACACCAGGACCTCGTCTTCATCTGAAGACCAGGACTCTCGTCTTCTCTTCACCTGAACACCAGGACTCTCATCTTCCTGTTCATCTTCACCTGAACACCAGGACTCTCATCTTCCTGTCATCTTCATCTGAAGACCAGGATCCTTATCATCAAGTGAAACCAGACTCTCATCTTCATCTGAATACCAGGACCTTCATCTTCACCTGAACACCAGGACTCTCGTCTTCCTGTTCATCTTCATCTGAAGACCAGGATCCTTATCATCAAGTGAAGACCAGGACTCTCATCTTCATCTGAATACCAGGACCTTCATCTTCACTTGAAACCAAGACTCTTGTCTTCATCTTCATCTGAAGACCAGGACTCTTGTCTTCATATGAAGACCAGGACTCTCTCTTCATCTTCACCTGAACACCAGGACTCTCGTCTTCCTTTTCATCTTCATCTGAAGACCAAGATTTATCATCAGTGAAGACCAGGACTCTCATCTTCATCTGAATACCAGGACCTTCATCTTCACTTGAACAACAAGACTCTTGTCTTCATCTTCATCTTCATCTGAAGACCAGGACTCTTGTCTTCATCTGAAGACCACTCTCGTCTTCATCTTCACCTGTCCACCAGGACTCTCATCTTCCTGTTCATCTTCATCTGAAGACCAGGATCCTTATCATCAAGTGAAGACCAGGACTCTCATCTTCATCTGAATACCAGGACCTTCATCTTCACTGAACACCAAGATCTTGTCTTCATCTTCATCTGAAGACCAGGACTCTTGTCTTCATCTGAAGACCAGGACTCTCGTCTATCTTCACCTGTCCACCAGGACTCTCGTCTTCCCTTTCATCTTCATCTGAAGACCAGGATCCTTATCATCAAGTGAAGACCAGGACTCTCATCTTCATCTGAATACCAGGACCTTCATCTTCACTTGAACACCAAGACTCTTGTCTTCATCTTCATCTGAAGACCAGGACTCTTGTCTTCATCTGGAGACCAGGACTCTCGTCTTCCTGTTCATCTTCATCTGAAGACCAGGATCCTTATCATCAGTGAAGACCAGGACTCTCATCTTCATCTGAAGACCAGGACCTTCATCTTCACTTGAACACCAAGACTCTTGTCTTCATCTTCATCTGAAGACTAGGACTCTTGTCTTCATCTGAAGACCAGGACTCTCGTCTTCATCTTCACCTGTCACCAGGACTCTCGTCTTCCCTTTCATCTTCGTCTGAAGACCAGGATCCTTATCATCAAGTGAAGACGAGGACTCTCATCTTCATCTGAGTACCAGGACCTTCATCTTCACTTGAACATCAAGACTCTTGTCTTCATCTTCATCTGAAGACCTGGACTCTTGTCTTCATCTGAAGACCAGGACTCTCGTCTTCCTGTTCATCTTCATCTGAAGACCAGGATCCTTATCATCAAGTGAAGACCAGGACTCTCATCTTCATCTGAATACCAGGACCTTCATCTTCACTTGAACACCAAGACTCTTGTCTTCATCTTCATCTGAAGACATGGACTCTTGTCTTCATCTGAAGACCAGGACTCTCGTCTTCATCTTCACTTGAACACCAAGACTCTGTCTTCATCTTCATCTGAAGACCAGGACTCTTGTCTTCATCTGATTAGCAGGACCTTCATTCTTCACTTGAACACCAAGACTCTCGTCTTCCTTTTCATCTTCATCTGAAGACCAGGATCCTTATCATCAAGTGAAGACCAGGACTCTCGTCTTCATCTTAATACCAGGACCTTCATCTTCACTTGAACACCAAGACTCTTGTCTTCATCTTCATCTTCATCTGAAGACCAGGACTCTTGTCTTCATCTGAAGACCAGGACTCTTGTCTTCATCTTCACCTGAACACCAGGACTCTCGTCTTCCTGTTCATCTTCATCTGAAGACCAGGATCCTTATCATCAACTGAAGACCAGGACTCTCATCTTCATCTGATTACCAGGACCTTCATCTTCACTTGAACACCAAGACTCTTGTCTTGATCTTCATCTTCATCTGAAGACCAGGACTCTCGTCTTTCATCTGAAGACCAGGACTCTTGTCTTCATCTTCATCTGAAACACCAGGACCCTCGTCTTTCATGTTCATCTTTCATCTGAAGACCAGGTCCTCATCTTCATCTGAAGACCAGGACTCTCATCTTCATCTGAATACCAGGACCTTCATCTTCACTTGAACACCAAGACTCTTTCTTCATCTGAACACCAGGACTCTCATCTTCATCTGAATACCAGGACCTTCATCTTCACTTGAACACAAGACTCTTGTCTTCATCTTCATCTTCATCTGAAGACCAGGTCTCGTCTTCATCTGAAGACCAGGACTCTCGTCTTCCTTTTCATCTTCATCTGAAGACCAGGATCCTTATCATCAAGTGAGGACCAGGACTCTCATCTCATCTGAATCCAGGACCTTCATCTTCACTTGAACACCAAGACTCTTGTCTTCATCTTCATCTGAAGACCAGGACTCTGTCTTCATCTGAAGACCAGGCTCTCGTCTTCATCTTCACCTGTCCACTAGGACTCTCGTCTTCACTTTCATCTTCATTCTGAAGACCAGGATCCTTATCATCAAGTTGAAGACCAGGACTCTCATCTTCATCTGAGTACCAAGACCTTCATCTTCACTTGAACACCAAGACTCTTGTCTTCATCTTCATCTGAAGACCAGGACTCTTGTCTTCCTGTTCATCTTCATCTTTTGAAGACCAGGACTCTTGTCTTCATCTGAAGACCAGGACTCTGTCTTCATTTCACCTGAACACCAGGACTCTCCTCTTCCTGTTCATCTTCATCTGAAGACCAGGATCCTTACATCAAGTGAAGACCAGGATCTCATCTTCATCTGAATACCAGGACCTTCATCTTCACTTGAACACCAAGACTCTTGTCTTCATCTTCATCTGAAGACCAGGACTCTTGTCTTCATCTGAATACCAGGACTCTCGTCTTCATCTTCACCTGTCCACCAGGACTCTCGTCTTCCTGTTCATCTTCATCTGAAGACCAGGTCCTTATCATCAAGTGAAGACCAGGACTCTCATCTTCATCTGAATACCAGGACCTTCATCTTCACTTGAACACCAAGACTCTGTCTTCATCTTCATCTGAAGACCAGACTCTTGTCTTCATCTGAAGACCAGGACGCTCGTCTCATCTTCACTGAAACACCAAGACTCTTTCTTCATCTTTATCTTCATCTGAAGACCTGGACTCTTTCTTCATCTGATTACCAGGACCTTCATCTTCACTTGAACACCAAGACTCTCGTCTTCCTGTTCATCTTCATCTGAAGACCAGGATCCTCATCATCAAGTGAAGACCAGGATCTCATCTTCATCTGAATACCAGGACCTTCATCTTCACTTGAACACCAAGACTCTTTTCTTCATCTGAACACCAGGACTCTCGTCTTCATCTGAAGACCAGGACTCTTGTCTTCATCTTCATCTGAACACCAGGACCCTCGTCTTCCTGTTCATCTTCATCTGAAGACCAGGATCCTTATCATCAAGTGAAGACCAGGACTCTCATCTTCATCTGAATACCAGGACCTTCATCTTCATCTGAATACCAGGACCTTCATCTTCACTTGAACACCAAGACTCTTTTCTTCATCTGAACACCAGGACTTCGCCTTCATCTGAAGACCGGACTCTTGTCTTCATCTCATCTGAACACCAGGACCCTCGTCTTCATGTTCATCTTCATCTGAAGACCAGGATCCTTATCATCAAGTGAAGACCAGGACTCTCATCTTCATCTGAATACCAGGACCTTCATCTTCACTTGAACACCAAGACTCTTGTCTTCATCTTTATCTTCATCTGAAGACCAGGACTCTTGTCTTCATCTGAAGACAGGACTCTCGTCTTCATCTTCACCTGAACACCAGGACTCTCGTCTTCCTCTTCATCTTCATCTGAAGACCAGGATCCTATAATCAACTGAGACAGGACTCTCATCTTCATCTGATACCAGGACCTTCATCTTCACTTGAACACCAAGACTCTTGTCTTGATCTTCATCTTCATCTGAAGACAGGACTCTCGTCTTCATCTGAAGACCAGGATCTTGTCTTCATCTTCATCTGAACACCAAGACCCTCGTCTTCATTTTCATCTTCATCTGAAGACCAGGATCCTCATCTTCATCTGAAGACCAGGACTCTCGTCTTCATCTTCATCTGAACACCAGGACCCTCGTCTTCGTCTTCATCTTAATACCAGGACCTTCATCTTCATGTTCATCCATCTGAAGACCAGGATCTTCATCTGAAGACCTGGACTCTCATCTTCATCTGAATACCAGGACCTTCATCTTCACTTGTACACCAAGACTCTTGTCTTCATCTGAACACCAGGACCCTCGTCTTCATCTGAAGACCAGGACCTTCATCTTCACTTGAACACCAAGACTCTTGTCTTCATCTGAACACCAGGACCCTCGTCTTCATCTGAAGACCAGGACCTCGTCTTCATCTTCACCTGAACACCAGAACTCTCATCTTCCTGTTCATCTTCATCTGAAGACCAGGATCCTTATCATCAATGAAGACCATGACTCTCATCTTCATCTGAATACCAGGACCTTCATCTTCACTTGAACACCAAGACTCTCGTCTTCATGTTCATCTTCATCTGAAGACCAGGATCCTTATCTTCAAGTGAAGACCAGGACTCTCATCTTCATCTGAATACCAGGACCTTCATCTTCACTTGAACACCAAGACTCTTGTCTTCATCTGAAGACCAGGGCTCTTGTCTTCATCTGAAGACCAGGACTCTTGTCTTCAACTTCACCTGAACACCAGGACTCTCGTCTTCCTGTTCATCTTCATCTGAATACCAGGACCTTCATTCTTACTTGAACACCAAGACTCTTGTCTTCATCTTCATCTGAAGACCAGGACTCTTGTCTTCATCTGAATACCAGGACTCTCGTCTTCATCTTCACCTGTCCACCAGGACTCTCGTCTTCCTGTTCATCTTCATCTGAAGACCAGGATCCTTATCATCAAGTGAAGACCAGGACCTTCATTTCACTTGAACACCAAGACTCTTGTCTTCAACTTCATCTTCATCTGACGACCAGGACTCTTGTCTTCATCTGAAGACCAGGACTCTCGTCTTCATCTTCACCTGAACACCAAGACTCTTGTCTTCATCTTCATCTGAAGACCAGGATTCTGTCTTCATCTGATTACCAGGACCTTCATCTTCACTTGAACACCAAGACTCTCGTCTTCCTGTTCATCTTCATCTGAAGACCAGGATCCTTATCATCAAGTGAAGACCAGGACTCTCATCTTCATCTGAATACCAGGACCTTCATCTTCACTTGAACACCAAGACTCTTGTCTTCATCTTCATCTGAAGACCAGGACTCTTGTCTTCATCTGAAGACCAGGACCTCGTCTTCATCTTCACCTGAACACCAGGACTCTCGTCTTCCTGTTCATCTTCATCTGAAGACCAGGATCCTTATCATCAACTGAAGACCAGGACTCTCATCTTCATCTGATTACCAGGACCTTCATCTTCACTTGAACACCAAGACTCTTGTCTTGATCTTCATCTTCATCTGAAGACCAGGACTCTCGTCTTCATCTGAAGACCAGGACTCTTGTCTTCATCTGAACACCAGGACCCTCGTCTTCATGTTCATCTTCATCTGAAGACCAGGATCCTCATCTTCATCTGAAGACCAGGACTCTCATCTTCATCTGAAGACCAGGACCTTCATCTTCACTTGAACACCAAGACTCTTTTCTTCATCTGAACACCAGGACTCTTCTTCATCTGAATACCAGGACCTTCATCTTCACTGAACACCAAGACTCTTGTCTTCATCTTCATCTGAAGACCAGGACTCTCGTCTCCTGTTCATCTTCATCTGAAGACCAGGATCCTTATCATCAAGTGAAGACCAGGACTCTCATCTTCATCTGAATACCAGGACCTTCATCTCCACTTGAACACCAAGACTCTTGTCTTCATCTTCATCTGAAGACCAGGATTCTTGTCTTCATCTGAAGACCAGGACTCTCGTCTCATTTTCACCTGTCCACCAGGACTCTCGTCTTCCCTTTCATCTTCATCTGAAGACCAGGACCTTCATCTTCACTTGAACACCAAGACTCTTGTCTTCATCTTCATCTTCATCTGAAGACCAGGACTCTTGTCTTCATCTGAAGACCAGGACTCTCGTCTTCCATCTCACTTGAACACCAAGACTCTTGTCTTCATCTTTATCTTCATCTGAAGACCTGGACTCTTGTCTTCATCTGATTACCAGGACCTTCATCTTCACTTGAACACCAAGACTCTCGTCTTCCTGTTCATCTTCATCTGAAGGACCAGGGATCCTTATCATCAAGTGAAGACCAGGACTCTCATCTTCATCTGAATACCAGGACCTTCATCTTCACTTGAACACCAAGACTCTTTTCTTCAATCTGAACACCAGGACTCTCGTCTTCATCTGAAGACCAGGACTTCTTGTCTTCATCTTCATCCTGAACACCAGGACCCTCGTCTTCCTGTTCATCTTCATCTGAAGACCAGGATCCTTATCATCAAGTGAAGACCAGGACTCTCATCTTCATCTGAATACCAGGACCTTCATCTTCATCTGAATACCAGGACCTTCATCTTCACTTGAACACCAAGACTCTTTTCTTCATCTGAACACCAGGACTCTCGCCTTCATCTGAAGACCAGGACTCTTGTCTTCATCTTCATCTGAACACCAGACCTCGTCTTCATGTTCATCTTCATCTGAAGACCAGGATCCTTATCATCAAGTGAAGACCAGGACTCTCATCTTCATCTGAATACCAGGACCTTCATCTTCACTTGAACACCAAGACTCTTGTCTTCATCTTTATCTTCATCTGAAGACCAGGACTCTTGTCTTCATCTGAAGACCAGGACTCTCGTCTTCATCTTCACCTGAAACACCAGGACTCTCGTCTTCCTGTTCTTCATCTGAAGACCAGGATCCTTATAATCAACTGAAGACCAGGACTCTCATCTTCATCTGATCACCAGGACCTTCATCTTCACTTGAACACCAAGACTCTTGTCTTGATCTTCATCTTCATCTGAAGACCAGGACTCTCGTCTCATCTGAGACCAGGATCTTGTCTTCATCTTCATCTGAACACCAAGACCCTCGTCTTCATTTTCATCTTCATCTGAAGACCAGGATCCTCATCTTCATCTGAAGACCAGGACTCTCGTCTTCATCTTCATCTGAACACCAGGACCCTCGTCTTCGTCTTCATCTTAATACCAGGACCTTCATCTTCATGTTCATCTTCATCTGAAGACCAGGATCTTCATCTGAAGACCTGGACTCTCATCTTCATCTGAATACCAGGACCTTCATCTTCACTTGTACACCAAGACTCTTGTCTTCATCTGAACACCAGGACCCTCGTCTTCATCTGAAGACCAGGACCTTCATCTTCACTTGAACACCAAGACTCTTGTCTTCATCTGAACACCAGGACCCTCGTCTTCATCTGAAGACCAGGGACTCTCGTCTTCATCTTCACCTGAACACCAGGACTCTCATCTTCCTGTTCATCTTCATCTGAAGACCAGGATCCTTATCATCAAGTGAAGACCATGACTCTCATCTTCATCTGAATACCAGGACCTTCATCTTCACTTGAACACCAAGACTCTCGTCTTCATGTTCATCTTCATCTGAAGACCAGGATCCTTATCTTCAAGTGAAGACCAGGACTCTCATCTTCATCTGAATACCAGGACCTTCATCTTCACTTGAACACCAAGACTCTTGTCTTCATCTGAAGACCAGGGCTCTTGTCTTCATCTGAAGACCAGGACTCTTGTCTTCAACTTCACCTGAACACCAGGACTCTCGTCTTCCTGTTCATCTTCATCTGAATACCAGGACCTTCATCTTCACTTGAACACTAGACTCTTGTCTTCATCTTCATCTGAAGACCAGGACTCTTGTCTTCATCTGAATACCAGGACTCTCGTCTTCATCTTCACCTGTCCACCAGGACTCTCGTCTTCCTGTTCATCTTCATCTGAAGACCAGGGATCCTTATCATCAAGTGAAGACCAGGACTCTCATCTTCATCTGAATACCAGGACCTTCATCTTCACTTGAACACCAAGACTCTTGTCTTCAACTTCATCTTCATCTGAAGACCAGGACTCTTGTCTTCATCTGAAGACCAGGACTCTCGTCTTCATCTTCACTTGAACACCAAGACTCTTGTCTTCATCTTCATCTGAAGACCAGGATTCTTGTCTTCATCTGATTACCAGGACCTTCATCTTCACTTGAACACCAAGACTCTCGTCTTCCTGTTCATCTTCATCTGAAGACCAGGATCCTTATCATCAAGTGAAGACCAGGACTCTCATCTTCATCTGAATACCAGGACCTTCATCTTCACTTGAACACCAAGATTCTTGTCTTCATCTTCATCTGAAGACCAGGACTCTTGTCTTCAACTGAAGACCAGGACTCTCGTCTTCATCTTCACCTGAACACCAGGACTCTCGTCTTCCTGTTCATCTTCATCTGAAGACCAGGATCCTTATCATCAACTGAAGACCAGGACTCTCATCTTCATCTGATTACCAGGACCTTCATCTTCACTTGAACACCAAGACTCTTGTCTTGATCTTCATCTTCATCTGAAGACCAGGACTCTCGTCTTCATCTGAAGACCAGGACTCTTGTCTTCATCTGAACACCAGGACCCTCGTCTTCATGTTCATCTTCATCTGAAGACCAGGATCCTCATCTTCATCTGAAGACCAGGACTCTCATCTTCATCTGAAGACCAGGACCTTCATCTTCACTTGAACACCAAGACTCTTTTCTTCATCTGAACACCAGGACTCTCATCTTCATCTGAATACCAGGACCTTCATCTTCACTTGAACACCAAGACTCTTGTCTTCATCTTCATCTTCATCTGAAGACCAGGACTCTCGTCTTCCTGTTCATCTTCATCTGAAGACCAGGATCCTTATCATCAAGTGAAGACCAGGACTCTCATCTTCATCTGAATACCAGGACCTTCATCTCCACTTGAACACCAAGACTCTTGTCTTCATCTTCATCTGAAGACCAGGACTCTCGTCTTCATCTTCACCTGTCCACCAGGACTCTCGTCTTCCCTTTCATCTTCATCTGAAGACCAGGATCCTTATCATCAAGTGAAGACCAGGACTTTCATCTTCATCTGAGTACCAGGACCTTCATCTTCACTTGAACACCAAGACTCTTTTCTTCATCTGAACACCAGGACTCTCATTTCATCTGAATACCAGGACCTTCAGTTTCACTTGAACACCAAGACTCTTGTCTTCATCTTCATCTTCATCTGAAGACCAGGACTCTCGTCTTCCTGTTCATCTTCATCTGAAGACCAGGATCCTTATCATCAAGTGAAGACCAGGACTCTCATCTTCATCTGAATACCAGGACCTTCATCTTCACTTGAACACCAAGACTCTTGTCTTCATCTTCATCTTCATCTGAAGACCAGGATTCTTGTCTTCATCTGAAGACCAGGACTCTCGTCTTCATTTTCACCTGTCCACCAGGACTCTCGTCTTCCCTTTCATCTTCATCTGAAGACCAGGATCCTTATCATCAAGTGAAGACCAGGACTCTCATCTTCATCTGAAGACCAGGATCCTTATCATCAAGTGAAGACCAGGACTCTCATCTTCATCTGAGTACCAGGACCTTCATCTTCACTTGAACACCAAGACTCTTGTCTTCATCTTCATCTGAAGACCAGGACTCTTGTCTTCATCTGAAGACCAGGACTCTCGTCTTCCTGTTCATCTTCATCTGAAGACCAGGATCCTTATCATCAAGTGAAGACCAGGACTCTCATCTTCATCTGAATACCAGTACCTTCATCTTCACTTGAACACCAAGACTCTTGTCTTCATCTTCATCTGAAGACCAGGACTCTTGTCTTCATCTGAAGACCAGGACTCTGGTCTTCATCTTCACCTGAACACCAGGACTCTCCTCTTCCTGTTCATCTTCATCTGAAGACCAGGACTCTTGTCTTCATCTTCATCTGAAACACCAGGACCCTCGTCTTCATCTTCATCTGAAGACCAGGATCCTCATCTTCATCTGAAGACCAGGACTCTCATCTTCATCTGAATACCAGGACCTTCATTTTCACTTGAACACCAAGACTCTTTTCTTCATCTGAACACCAGGACTCTCATCTTCATCTGAATACCAGGACCTTCATCTTCACTTGAACACCAAGACATTTGTCTTCATCTTCATCTTCATCTTCATCTGAAGACCAGGACTCTCGTCTTCCTGTTCATCTTCATCTGAAGACCAGGATCCTTATCATCAAGTGAAGACCAGGACTCTCATCTTCATCTGAGTACCAGGACCTTCATCTTCACTTGAACACCAAGACTCTTTCTTCATCTGAATACCAGGACTCTCATCTTCATCTGAATACCAGGACCTTCATCTTCACTTGAACACCAAGACTCTGTCTTCATCTTCATCTGAAGACCAGGACTCTTGTCTTCATCTGAAGGACCAGGACTCTCGTCTTCATCTTCACCTGTCCACCAGGACTCTCGTCTTCCCTTTCATCTTCATCTGAAGACCAGGATCCTTATCATCAAGTGAAGACCAGGACTCTTCATCTTCATCTGAGTACCAGGACCTTCATCTTCACTTGAACACCAAGACTCTTGTCTTCATCTTCATCTGAAGACCAGGACTCTTGTCTTCATCTGAAGACCAGGACTCTCGTCTTCCTGTTCATCTTCATCTGAAGACCAGGATCCTTATCATCAAGTGAAGACCAGGACTCTCATCTTTCATCTGAGTACCAGGACCTTCATCTTCACTTGAACACCAAGACTCTTGTCTTCATCTTCATCTGAAGACCAGGACTCTTGTCTTCATCTGAAGACCAGGACTCTCGTCTTCCTGTTCATCTTCATCTGAAGACCAGGATCTTTATCATCAAGTGAAGACCAGGACTCTCATCTTCATCTGAATACCAGGACCATCATCTTCACTTGAACACCAAGACTCTTGTCTTCATCTTCATCTGAAGACCAGGACTCTTGTCTTCATCTGAAGACCAGGACTCTGGTCTTCATCTTCACCTGAACACCAGGACTCTCCTCTTCCTGTTCATCTTCATCTGAAGACCAGGATCCTTATCATCAAGTGAAGACCAGGACTCTCATCTTCATCTGAATACCAGGACCTTCATCTTCACTTGAACACCAAGATTCTTGTCTTCATCTGAAGACCAGGACTCTTGTCTTCATCTGAATACCAGGACTCTCATCTTCATCTTCACCTGTCCACCAGGACTCTCGTCTTCCTGTTCATCTTCATCTGAAGACCAGGATCCTTATCATCAAGTGAAGACCAGGACTCTCATCTTCATCTGAGTACCAGGACCTTCATCTTCACATTGAACACCAAGACTCTTGTCTTCATCTTCATCTTCATCTGAAGACCAGGACTCTCGTCTTCATCTGAAGACCAGGACTCTCGTCTTCATCTTCACTTGAACACCAAGACTCTTGTCTTCATCTTCATCTGAAGACCAGGACTCTTGTCTTCATCTGATTACCAGGACCTTCATCTTCACTTGAACACCCAAGACTCTCGTCTTCCTGTTCATCTTCATCTGAAGACCAGGATCCTTATCATCAAGTGAAGACCAGGACTCTCATCTTCATCTGAATACCAGGACCTTCATCTTCACTTGAACACCAAGACTCTTGTCTTCATCTTCATCTTCATCTGAAGACCAGGACTCTTGTCTTCATCTGAAGACCAGGACTCTCGTCTTCATCTTCACCTGAACACCAGGACTCTCGTCTTCCTGTTCATCTTCATCTGAAGACCAGAATCCTTATCATCAACTGAAGACCAGGACTCTCATCTTCATCTGATTACCAGGACCTTCATCTTCACTTGAACACCAAGACTCTTGTCTTGATCTTCATCTTCATCTGAAGACCAGGACTCTCGTCTTCATCTGAAGACCAAGACTCTTGTCTTCATCTTCATCTTAACACCAGGACCCTCGTCTTCATGTTCATCTTCATCTGAAGACCAGGATCCTCATCTTCATCTGAAGACCAGGACTCTCATCTTCATCATAATACCAGGACCTTCATCTTCACTTGGACACCAAGACTCTTTTCTTCATCTGAACACCAGGACTCTCGTCTTCATCTGAAGACCAGGACTCTTGTCTTAATCTTCATCTGAACACCAGGACCCTCGTCTTCATGTCATCTTCATCTGAAGACCAGGATCCTTATCATCAAGTGAAGACCAGGACTCTCATCTTCATCTGAATACCAGGACCTTCATCTTCACTTGAACACCAAGACTCTTTCTTCATCTGAACACCAGGACTCTCGCCTTCATCTGAAGACCAGGGACTCTCGTCTTCATCTTCATCTGAACACCAGGACCCTCGTCTTCATGTTCATCTTCAACTGAAGACCAGGATCCTTATCATCAAGTGAAGACCAGGACTCTCATCTTCATCTGAATACCAGGACCTTCATCTTCACTTGAACACCAAGGACTCTTGTCTTCATCTTATCTTCATCTGAAGACCAGGACTCTTGTCTTCATCTGAAGACCAGGACTCTCGTCTTCATCTTCACCTGAACACCAGGACTCTCGTCTCCCTGTTCATCTTCATCTGAAGACCAGGATCCTTATCATCAACTTAAGACCAGGACTCTCATCTTCATCTGATTACCAGGACCTTCATCTCACTTGAACCCAAGACTCTTGTCTTGATCTTCATCTTCATCTGAAGACCAGGACTCTCGTCTTCATCTGAAGACCAGGACTCTTGTCTTCATCTTCATCTGAACACCAAGACCCTCGTCTTCATGTTCATCTTCATCTGAAGACCAGGATCCTCATCTTCATCTGAAGACCAGACTCTCGTCTTCATCTTCATCTGAACACCAGGACCCTCGTCTTCATCTTCATCTTAATACCAGGACCTTCATCTTCACCTGAACACCAAGACTCTCGTCTTCATGTTCATCTTCATCTGAAGACCAGGATCTTCATCTTCATCTGAAGACCTGGACTCTCATCTTCATCTGAAGACCAGGACCCCCATCTTCACTTGTACACCAAGACTCTTGTCTTCATCTGAAGACCAGGACTCTGGTCTTCATCTTCACCTGAACACCAGGACTCTCCTCTTCCTGTTCATCTTCATCTGAAGACCAGGATCCTATCATCAAGTGAAGACCAGGACTCTCATCTTCATCTGAATACCAGGACCTTCATCTTCACTTGAACACCAAGATTCTTGTCTTCATCTTCATCTGAAGACCAGGACTCTTGTCTTCATCTGAATACCAGGACTCTCGTCTTCATCTTCACCTGTCCACCAGGACTCTCGTCTTCCTGTTCATCTTCATCTGAAGACCAGGATCCTTATCATCAAGTGAAGACCAGGACTCTCATCTTCATCTGAATACCAGGACCTTCATCTTCACTTGAACACCAAGACTTTGTCTTCATCTTCATCTTCATCTGAAGACCAGGACTCTTGTCTTCATCTGAAGACCAGGACTCTCGTCTTCATCTTCACTTGAACACCAAGACTCTTGTCTTCATCTTCATCTGAAGACCAGGACTCTTGTCTTCATCTGATTACCAGGACCTTCATCTTCACTTGAACACCAAGACTCTCGTCTTCCTTTCATCTTCATCTGAAGACCAGGATCCTTATCATCAAGTGAAGACCAGGACTCTCATCTTCATCTGATACCAGGACTTCATCTTCACTTGAACACCAAGACTCTTGTCTTCATCTTCATCTTCATCTGAAGACCAGGACTCTTGTCTTCATCTGAAGACCAGGACTCTCGTCTTCATCTTCACTGAACACCAGGACTCTCGTCTTCCTGTTCATTCTTCATCTGAAGACCAGAATCCTTATCATCAACTGAAGACCAGGACTCTCATCTTCATCTGATTACCAGGACCTTCATCTTCACTTGAACACAAGACTCTTGTCTTGATCTTCATCTTCATCTGAAGACCAGGACTCTCGTCTTCATCTGAAGACCAAGACTTTGTCTTCATCTTCATCTGAACACCAGGACCTCGTCTTCATGTTCATCTTCATCTGAAGACCAGGATCCTCATCTTCATCTGAAGACCAGGACTCTCGTCTTCATGTTCATCTGAACACAGGACCTCGTCTTCATCTTCATCTTAATACCAGGACCTTCATCTTCACCTGAACACCAAGACTCGTCTTCATGTTCATCTTCATCTGAAGACCAGGATCTTCATCTTCATCTGAAGACCTGGACTCTCATCTTCATCTGAAGACCAGGACCCCATCTTCATCTGAATACCAGGACCTTCATCTTCACTTGTACACCAGACTCTTGTCTTCATCTGAAGACCAGGACTCTGGTCTTCATCTTCACCTGAACACCAGGACTCTCCTCTTCCTGTTCATCTTCATCTGAAGACCAGGGATCATCAATTGAAGACCAGGACTCTCATCTTCATCTGAATACCAGGACCTTCATCTTCACTTGAACACCAAGATTCTGTCTTCATCTTCATCTGAAGACCAGACTCTCATCTGATTACCAGGACCTTCATCTTCACTTGAACACCAAGACTCTCGTCTTCCTGTTCATCTTCATCTGAAGACCAGGATCCTTATCATCAAGTGAAGACCAGGACTCTCATCTTCATCTGAATACCAGGACCATCTTCACTTGAACACCAAGACTCTTGTCTTCATCTTCATCTTCATCTGAAGACCAGGACTTGTCTTCATCTGAAGACCAGGACTCTCGTCTTCATCTTCACTGAACACCAGACTCTCGTCTTCCTGTTCATCTTCATCTGAAGACCAGAATCCTTATCATCAACTGAAGACCAGGACTCTCATCTTCATCTGATTACCAGGCTTCATCTTCACTTGAACACCAAGACTCTTGTCTTGATCTTCATCTTCATCTGAAGACCAGGACTCTGTCTTCATCTGAAGACCAAGACTCTTGTCTTCATCTTCATCTTAACACCAGGACCCTCGTCTTCATGTTCATCTTCATCTGAAGACCAGGATCCTCATCTTCATCTGAAGACCAGGACTCTCATCTTCATCTGATACCAGGACCTTCATCTTCACTTGGACACCAAGACTTTTTCTTCATCTGAACACCAGGACTCTCGTCTTCATCTGAAGACCAGGACTCTTGTCTTAATCTTCATCTGAACACCAGGACCCTCGTCTTCATGTTCATCTTCATCTGAAGACCAGGATCCTTATCATCAATGAAGACCAGGACTCTCATCTTCATCTGAATACCAGGACCTTCATCTTCACTTGAACACCAAGACTCTCGTCTTCATGTTCATCTTCATCTGAAGACCAGGATCCTTATCTTCAAGTGAAGACCAGGACTCTCATCTTCATCTGAATACCAGGACCTTCATCTTCACTTGAACACCAAGACTCTTGTCTTCATCTTCATCTTCATCTGAAGACCAGGGCTCTTGTCTTCATCTGAATACCAGGACTCTTGTCTTCAACTTCACCTGAACACCAGGACTCTCGTCTTCCTTTTCATCTTCATCTGAAGACCAGGATCCTTATCAAGTGAAGACCAGGACTCTCATCTTCATCTGAATACCAGGACCTTCATCTTCACTTGAACACCAAGACTCTTGTCTTCATCTGAAGACCAGGACTCTCGTCTTCATCTTCACCTGAACACCAGGACTCTCGTCTTCCTGTTCATCTTCATCTGAAGACCATGATCCTTATCATCAAGTGAAGACCAGGACTCTCATCTTCATCTGAATACCAGGACCTTCATCTTCACTTGAACACCAAGACTCTTGTCTTCATCTTCATCTGAAGACCAGGACTCTTGTCTTCATCTGAGACCAGGACTCTCGTCTTCATCTTCACCTGAACACCAGGACTCTCGTCTTCCTGTTCAGCTTCATCTGAAGACCAAGATCCTTATCATCAAGTGAAGACCAGGACTCTCATCTTCATCTGAATACCAGGACCTTCATCTTCACTTGAACACCAAGACTCTTGTCTTCATCTGAAGACCAGGACTCTCGTCTTCATCTTCACCTGTCCACCAGGACTCATCTTCCTGTTCATCTTCATCTGAAGACCAGGATCCTTATCATCAAGTGAAGACCAGACTCTCATCTTCATCTGAAACCAGGACCTTCCTCTTCACTTGAACACCAAGACTCTTGTCTTCATCTTCATCTTCATCTGAAGACCAGACTCTTGTCTTCATCTGAAGACCAGGACTCTCGTCTTCATCTTCACCTGTCCACCAGGACTCTCGTCTTCCTGTTCATCTTCATCTGAAGACCAGGATCCTTATCATCAAGTGAAGAGCAGGACTCTCATCTTCATCTGATTACCAGGACCTTCATCTTCACTTGAACACCAAGACTCTTTTCTTCATCTTCATCTTCATCTGAAGACCAGGACTCTTGTCTTCATCTGAAGACCAGGACTCTCGTCTTCCTGTTCATCTTCATCTGAAGACCAGGATCCTTATCATCAAGTGAAGACCAGGACTCTCGTCTTCCTGTTCATCTTCATCTGAAGACCAGGATCCTTATCATCAAGTGAAGACCAGGACCCTCATCTTCATCTGAATACCAGGACCTTCATCTTCACTTGAACACCAAGACTCTTGTCTTCATCTTCATCTTCATCTGAACACCAGGACTCTTGTCTTCATCTGAAGACCAGGACTCTCGTCTTCATCTTCACCTGAACACCAGGACTCTCGTCTTCCTGTTCATCTTCATCTGAAGACCAAGATCCTTATCATCAAGTGAAGACCAGGACTCTCATCTTCATCTGAATACCAGGACCTTCATCTTCACTTCAACACCAAGACTCTTGTCTTCATCTTCATCTGAAGACCAGGACTCTTGTCTTCATCTGAATACCAGGACTCTCGTGTTCATCTTCACCTGTCCACCAGGACTCTCGTCTTCCTGTTCATCTTCATCTGAAGACCAGGATCCTTATCATCAAGTGAAGACCAGGACTCTCAACTTCATCTGAATACCAGGACCTTCATCTTCACTTGAACACCAAGACTCTTGTCTTCATCTTCATCTGAAGACCAGGACTCTTGTCTTCATCTGAATACCAGGACTCTCGTCTTCATCTTCACCTGAACACCAGGACTCTCGTCTTCCTGTTCATCTTCATCTGAAGACCAGGATCCTTATCATCAACTGAAGACCAGGACTCTCATCTTCATCTGATTACCAGGACCTTCTTCTTCACTTGAACACCAAGACTCTTGTCTTCATCTTCATCTGAAGACCAGGACTCTTGTCTTCATCTTCATCTGAACACCAGGACCCTCGTCTTCATGTTCATCTTCATCTGAAGACCAGGATCCTTATCATCAAGTGAAGACCAGGACTCTCATCTTCATCTGAATACCAGGACATTCATCTTCACTTGAACACCAAGACTCTTGTCTTCATCTTCATCTTCATCTGAGGACCAGGACTCTTGTCTTCATCTGAAGACCAGGACTCTCGTCTTCATCTTCACCTGAACACCAGGACTCTCGTCTTCCTGTTCATCTTCATCTGAAGACCAAGATCCTTATCATCAAGTGAAGACCAGGACTCTCATCTTCATCTGAATACCAGGACCTTCATCTTCACTTGAACACCAAGACTCTTGTCTTCATCTTCATCTGAAGACCAGGACTCTTGTCTTCATCTGAATACCAGGACTCTCGTCTTCATCTTCACCTGTCCACCAGGACTCTCGTCTTCCTGTTCATCTTCATCTGAAGACCAGGATCCTTATCATCAAGTGAAGACCAGGACTCTCAACTTCATCTGAATACCAGGACCTTCATCTTCACTTGAACACCAAGACTCTTGTCTTCATCTTCATCTGAGAGCAGGACTCTTGTCTTCATCTTCATCTGAACACCAGGACCCTCGTCTTCATGTTCATCTTCATCTGAAGACCAGGATCCTCATCTTCATCTGAAGACCAGGACTCTCGTCTTCATCTTCATCTGAACACCAGGACCTCGTCTTCATCTTCATCTTAATACCAGGACCTTCATCTTCACCTGAACACCAAGACTCTTGTCTTCATCTGAAGACCAGGACTCTTTTCTTCATCTTCACCTCAACACCAGGACTCTCGTCTTCCCTGTTCATCCTTCATCTGAAGACCAGATCCTTATCATCAGTGAAGACCAGGACTTCTCTCATCGAACTTCACTTCACTTGAACACCAACTTTTCTTTCATCCTTCATCTTCAACACCAAACTCCTTTACTTCAGACTCTTCATCTTCCATCTACCAAAGACCATCTTATCTGATACAGACTTCACTTCACTTGTCACAGTCTTTCTTCATCTATCAGGACCCTCAATTTCCATCTAAACATCTTCAATGAACCACCTTCATTTCATCTGAAACCAACTTCTTACCTTTGATCTTTCTTTCAAGCTTCATTAACCAGGATCTTATCATCAAGTCTGGAAAGACCAGGATCTCTCATCTTCATACTGAATACCAGGACCTTCATCTTCACTTGAACCCAAGACTCTTGTCTTCATTTCATCTTCATCTGAAGACCCAAGACTCTTGTCTTATTATGGAAGACCAGGGACTTCTCGGTTCATCTTCACTGAAACCAGGATCCTCGTCTTCTGTTCTTTCATCTGAAGACCAGGAACTCTGCTCTTCATCCTTGAATCATCCAGATTTTTCTTCACTTGGAACACCAGACCTCTCGGTCTTCATGGTTCATCAATTCATCTGAGACCGGATCCTTATTTCATGGACCAGGACTCTCATCTTATTGAACAGGACCTTCTTTCACTTGGACATCAAGACTCTTGTTTCACTCATCTCATCTGATAACAGAGCCTTGTCTTCATCAGATGCAGGTTATCTTCAGATCTGTCATCTCATCGAACCAGGATCTTATATCAAGTGAAGACAGCTTCTTCCACCATCTCGCGACTCTTTTCCCTCTGGACCTCTTCCTTTCTTCGCTCTTTAGCCTTCGGTTCTTTCCGACCCTTTATTATTTTTCCTTGTCTCTTCTTTTTGTTGCTCTTCTCCCTTCCGTCTCTTCTGACAGCTGTTATCTATTTAGCCGCTATTGGAGGACTCGCTCTCTCTGACTCTTTTTCTGACTCTCTCACATATTACTCTCTGACTCTTTATTACCGGTCTGGATCTCATTTCATGGTAGACAGGCTGTTACGTTGTCCGTGTCTTCTGAGTCTCGGAGTTCATGTATCTATGGATTATTCCTTGTGTTGTCGTTCTTCATTCTGACATCTTATAATGATATTTTATACAGATTATGAACATTTTTATATTCACGTTTGGTATATTTAGTCTCGTTTTAATTTATGATAGTGTTCAAGGTATGATGGTTAGATGATGGATGTTGTCATTGGTTAGTTTATTTTTTTGTGCTATTTATATGTTTAATTAGGATGTGATAAGATGAGGGATCTCATGACTGTGATACAGTCGTTGGTGGTCTTTTATTCTGAAGAGAAAGTATTAGGATGGTCTTAAAGGAAGATAGAGGAAGACGCTCTCGATTTCAGATGAACTGAGAAAGAAGAAGCCAGTACTTTTAGGTGATCTATATTGAACAAGAGTGATGTAAAGTGTTCTGGGAATCAGATTGTGATGAGAAGACGAAGGTCGCATTATCATATTGTTCGGTTTTCTATAAGCTAAGCTTTATCATTGAAGAAGATATTCACGATGTACTCACTAGGATTGTTGATTCTCTGGTGAGTTCATTGAGAAGATATGTATTCAAAGTGAGAGATGCTTAGTTCTGGATTAGATGAAGATGAACAGGAGACGAGTTCATCGAAGTCGCAGTGATGGTGTCTCAGGTGAAGATGAGTAACGGAGGGTCTGTGTTCAGTGAAGACACAGTTCCTGGTCTGATGAAGATGAAGAAAGAGTTTGGTGTTATTTCGTGAGATGAGGTCTGGTGATTAAGCGATGAAGATAGTCTGGATCTTGAGTGATTGATACGCGATTTCTGGTTTCATGATGAAAGTGAACAGAAAGAGTCATGGTGGACAGGTGAATATCGAACACGAGAGTCTTAGTGGTAGTCGATGGAGAAAAATCTGTTTCGACTGATGACAGATTAGGTGTTAGTACGATGGTACCTGAGGTCAGATGAAGATAGAGGACTGGTGTTAGATGAAGCTTAATGAGTGAGAGTCTGGTCTATTAGATTTTGATGATATGCATCCTGAAGAGACCTCCCAGGATTCTGAAGATGGTGCATGTAGCGGGTTCCTGGTGTTCTGATGACGATGAAGACAGAGTCCTGGTACATTTCAGTAGGTTGTAGTACCGGTGTCTGTTCTTTGCAATTGTTATTCTGACATGAAAGATCAATGATGACGGACAGGCTCGTTGGTGTCCAAGTGAGATGAGGTCTGGTGTCATGATGATAGAGTCCTTGAAGTTCTTCAGTAGTTGATTATATTATAGTAGACTGGTTCTTACAGTGATTCTGAAGAGTTGTAGGACCGTCTGTGTTCAGGAAGGTGACTTGGATAGATGATTCGGCATTCGGAGTTCCTTTGACAGGATCGCAGAGGACTAGAGTTCTGCTCTTTCAGATTCTGTAAAGATTGACTTACACTGAACAAGAGATCTGGTGTACAAGTTAAGATGAGATACTGGTATTCAGATGAAGATGAAGGTCCTGGTTTCACTTGATGATTAAGGATTTGGTCTTCAGATGAAGATGAACGGAAGACAGTCCTGGTGTTCAGTGAGATGAAGACAGAGTCTGGTCTTCGTGAAAAGTCCTGGTCTCAGATGAGAAGAGAGTCTTGTGTTCAGTGAAGATGAAGGTCCTGGTATAATGAAGATGAAGAAGAGGGTCTGGTGTTCAGATGAAGATGAAGACGAGAGTCCTGGTCTTAGATGAAGATAGGATTCCTGTGTCTCAGATGAAGATGAAGCATGAAACGACGAGGTCCTGGTGTTCAGATGAAGATGAAGACGAGATCCTGGTCTTCAGATGAAGACAAGAGTCCTCTCTTCAGATGAAGATGAAGATGAAGACAAGAGTCTTGTGTTCAAGTGAAGATGAAGGTCCTGGTATTCAGATGAAGATGAGAGTCCTGGTCTTTCATTGATGATAAGGATCCTGGTCTTCAGATGAAGATGAACAGAGAGACGAGAGTCTTGGTGTTCAAGTGAAGATGAAGGTTCTGCAATTGATGAAGACAAGAGTCCTGGTCTTCAGATGAGATGAAGACAAGAAGTCTTGGTGTTCAGTGAAGATGAAGGTCCTGGTTTCAGATGAAGATGAGAGTCCTGGTCTTCACTTGATGATAAGGATCCTGGTCTTCAGATGAAGATGAACATGAAGACGAGGTCTGGCTGTTCAGATGAAGACAAGAGTCTTGGTGTTCAGTGAAGATGAAGGTCTGGTCAATCAGATGAAGAATGAGAGTCCTGTCTTCAGTGATGATAGGATCTGGTCTTCAGATGAAGATGAACAGGAAGACGAGAGTCCTGGTGTCAGGTGAAGATGAAGACGAGAGTCCTGGTCTTCAGATGAAGACAAGAGTCCTGGTCTCAGATGAAGATGAAGAGACAAGAGTCTTGGTGTTTCAAGTGAAGATGAAGGTCCTGGTTTACAGATGAGATGAGAGTCCTGGTCTTCACTGATGATAAGGATTCCTGGTCTTCAGATGAAGATGAACAGGAAGACGAGAGTCCTGGTGGACAGGTGAAGATGAAGACGAGAGTCCTGGTCTTCAGATGAAGATGAGACAAGAGTCTGGTGTTCAGTGAAGATGAAGGTCCTGGTATTCAGATGAAGATGAGGTCTGGGTGTTAGATGAAGACAAGAGTCTTGGTGTACAAGTGAAGATGAAAGGTCCTGGTATTCAGATGAAGATTGGGTCCTGTTCAGATGAGAATGAAGTCCGGTCTTCAGATGAAGACAAGAGTCCTGGTCTTCAGATGAAGATGAAAGAAAATGAGTCTTGGTGTTCAAGTGAAGATGAAGGTCCTGGTATTCAGATGAAGATGAGAGTCCTGGTCTCACTTGATGATAAGGATCCTGGTCTTCAGAATGAAGATGAACAGGAAGACGAGGAGTCTGGTGCGCAGTGATGATGAAGAGAAGTCCTGGTATTCAGATGAAGAAAGAGTCTGTCTTCAGATGAAGACTGAACGACAGAGTCTTGTGTTCTGGGCGTGAAGAGAAGTCCTGGTATTCATGCATAGATAGACTGCGAGGTGTCCTGTGTCATCACTGAGTGACATGATATGGATGTCCTGGTCTTAGACACATGACAGAATTTCGAGGAACATAATGAGGGTCACACTTAGGGTCTTGTAGATTGCAAGAATTGAGGACAAAATGAAGTCTGGTATCATTCAGCTGCAGGGTAAGAATGACACACACGCAAAGAGTCTTAGGAACTGGTTTCATGAAGATGAGTCTGGATGCGATGAGAAGTAGTCCTGGTCTTCGAATAAATGAGAACGAGAGCATCGTCTTATGTCAAGTGAATCGATTGAAGAGTCTAAGGCCTACTTACAATGAAGGAGAGCTCCATGACTCAAATGACTCGTATGATTAAGGATGGTACAATTCACAGATGCAAACAATGAGCATCGAATATCAGGGTCTGGTGTTACAGACTAAGAATGGAAGACGTCTTGAGGTCTTGATGAAGTGAACAAGTTTGGTGTCAATGAAGAGTAGGTCTTGGTATATCAGATGAAAGATGAGCTCCGGTTCAATTGATGTAAAGAGGTCTTCAATGAAGATACTGAAGAGAGATCTGTGGGTATACCATTCAGTGCACAAAAATGAGTTCCTGAGTAGTACAGATGAATGCTGAAGAGTAGCTCAGAATGAACGATGAAATGCTAAGTCTTGGTCTTCAAGAGATGAAGACAAGTGTTCACTTGAGAAAATCCTGGTTCAGATGAGCATCGAATGAACGAGATTCCCGAGTCAGTTGAAGGTAGCGGTGTAGTCCAATTGGTCCTGTATAAACACGAGTCGCTGAGTCTCAAGACTTGCAGACTGAATTTTGACAAGACTCTTGGTGGCTTTCAAAGCGTGAAGACCTTAGAAGGTCCTGTATCAGATGCATAAAGACAGAGTCTCCTGTGTCTTCAACGTTGGAAGAGTAAGGGTCCTGGTACACTCTTGAGATACAGAAATGAGGTCTGTAGGTTCAGTGAGAAGAAGGTCTAGGTACAAGATTCCACTGTCTTCATGTGATGAAAGGATCCTGGTCTTCAGATATGAAGAATTGAAACAGGAGATGAGAGCTCCTGGTGTTCAGGATGGAAGACTGAAAGAGAGTCCTGGTCTTCAGATGAAGACGAAGGGTCCATGGTGTTTCAGATCAAGATACCAGAGTCTTGTGGCTGACACTGATTCAAGTGAGATGAAAGGTCCCTTGGTCTTCAGATGCAGAACGAGGGTCGCCTGGTGTTTCCAGACTGAGACAAGAGTCTTGTGTACAAGGTTAGAAGATGAAGGTCCACCATGGTAGTGAAAGGACGGGCCTGTCTTACAGAGCTGAGATGAGAGTCAAAGGTTTCAGATGAAGATGAGTCCTGGTCTTCAGATGAAAGATGAACTGAAGACGAGAGTCTTGGTTCGTTCAGGTCGAAGATGAAAGGAAGGGACTTTGACCCTGTATTGTGGAGATAAGATCGAAGGCTGAGATGAGATGAAAGAGGTCCTGGTCTTGCAGATGAAGATGAGGATCCTGGTCTTTTCCAGATTGAAGATGAACAAATGAAGATGAGGGTCATGGTGTTCAGATGAAGATCGAAGACATAGATCCTGGTCTTCTTAGATGAAGTAACGACGAAGGTCTGGTCTTCAGATGACGAGTCTGCTAGATGATAGATTTGAAATCAACAAGAGTCTTGGTGTTCAAGTGAAAGATGAGGTCTGGACTAACTTCAGATGAAGATGAGAGTCCTGGTCTCAGTTGATTAATAGGTATCCTGGTCTTCAGATGAAGAGTGAACGAGAAGACGAGAGTCCCTCGGGTTCAGTGTGAAGTCGAAGACAATCTTTTAGAGAAGACAGAGTCTCGGTTTGAGATAAAGAGGACTGCAGACACAGAGTCTTGGTGTTACAGTTGAAGGATGAAAGTCGCTGGTAATTCAGATGAAAGATGAGAAGGGGTCCTTGGTCTCTGCCTGATGATAAGGGATCCTGGTCTTATGATGAAGATGCACAGGAGACCGAAGAGTCCATGGTGTTTAAAGAGTTGAAGATGAAAAGAACGAGAGTCTGGTCTTTCAGGATGGAAGACATAGAGTCCTGCTTCTTCAGATGAAGATGAGGTACAAGAGTCTTGGTAGTTTCAGTGAAGATGAGGTCTGGTATCAGATAGATGACGAGTCCTGGTCTTACATAATTGATGATAAGGATCCTGGTCTAGCAGTAAGATGAACAGGAAGTACGAGAGCGCTGCGTGTTTCAGGTGAAGATGAAGACGTATTGAGTCCTGGTCTTCAGTGAAGACAGAGTCCTGGTAGCTCTTCATAGGAGGAAGTGAGAGCCGATAAGAAAGCTACTTGGATGTTCAAGTGATAGTACGAAGGTCACCTGTGGCAGTATTACAAAGAAGGGAAGGCTCATGAAACGAAGTTCCTTGGAGCTGTTGCTTATTTACATTACACTTGATGAAATAAGGTCCATCTGTGCGTCTTCACAGATGAAGATGAATCAGGAAGACGAGGATACTATGGTGTCTTTCAAGTGAGAGATGAAGGTCCATGGTAATCAGATGAAGACAGAGCTAGTAGTCGTAATGAGTATTCTTCCCTAGATGAAGATGAAAGACAAGGGTCTTGGTGTTCAAGTGAAAGATTGTTCTGAAGGGCGGTATAAGGGGCGGGAAGGAAACTCGAGGAGTCCTGGTCTTCAGAGAGAATGAAGACAAGAAGTCCTGGTCTTCAGATGAAAGATGAACGACAAGAGTCTTGGTGGTTACAACGTGAAGATGAAGGTCCTGGTATTCAGATGAAGATGAGAGTCCTGGTCTTCACTTTGGGTGATATAGGATCACTGGTCTTCAGATGAAGATGAAACAGCGAAAGACTGTAGAGTCCTGGTGGAAAGGTGGAAAGAAATGGTGAAGGAAGCGGGAGAGTCCTGGTCTTCAGTAATGAAGGACAAAAGAGTCCTGGTCTTCAAGATGATAAAGATGAAAGGACAAGAGATCTTGGTAGTTCTGGTGAAAGTCGAGACAAAGAGAGATATAGGTGCAATTCAAGATGAAGTGAAAGAACGAGAGTCCTGGTCATTCAGAATGAAGATGAGGATCCTGGTCTTCAGATGAAGATGAACTGAAGACGAGGGTTCCTGGTGTTCAGATGAAAG